>CP139503.1:172582381-172610762 GCA_021014915.2 Artemisia tridentata subsp. tridentata
CATTATTTTCATGTGTTAATATTTTTGCTTCCATTGACTCTAAAGTTAATTGATAACCAGCTACCTCAGACCTAGCTGTTCTACAATTATCTCTTTCAGTCACATAATCTTTAAGCAACTTTTGATAAACATTATTACACTTAGAGCATACCTCAGAGACATTGGATGAACTTGGTGAAGTGGCTACCATAGCAATCTGAACAGGTTCATCTTCATCCTCCATGCTCCAGTCAAAGCTTCCAAGACCATCTCTTGATTCCAAAGCAGCATATCCAGGTTCCTCATCAAAAGCTGTGCCCCAATCAAATTCTTCCATTGCAACCATAGAATAGGTTACAGGTTCATCATCAAATTCAGCACTCCAGTCAATCTCTGCTAAATTTTCTTGAGCCACCAAAGCTTTTGGTTGTGATTCAGTAATAGGAACCTCCTTTCTTTCAACCTTGGGTTGTTCAATCATCCTGTTTGCCTGATATTTTGCAAACTTGCATTCCCTTGCAAAGTGTCCAAGCTTTTGACAATTGAAACATTCAATCTTAGATTTGTCAAAAGTGATACCTTGTTTGGCTTTGAAATCAATTCCCCTTCCTGTCTTGTTCATGAACTTCTTGATCCTAGCAGTGATCATAGCTACTTGCCATCTTATGTCAATCTCTTCTAAAGCATCTTCTTCAATCTGCAACAAGTCTTCTTGATAGGTAACAGGTAAAGTGGCTTGTTGTGCAAAGAAGGAACATACAATTTCATCAGAATTGGTGTTGTTTGTTGGTGATGGGTTGGGGGTAGTTGTGGTTGTGCAAACATGCTGTGAATCACCAACAGTACTTTGAGAAGGATAAGCAGTACTTTTAGTGGAAGTACTGCTTCTGTTTTCAGAAGATACAAAAGCTATGTTGTGAGTTTTCTGAGAACTGTGACCATTCATCTCTTGCTCGTACACTTTCAGATTGTTGTAGAGATCATCAAAGTCCATAGACTCCAATCCAGGTTGTCCTCTAATCATAGTAGCAACCACATGCCAGACAGATGGCAAACTTCTTAAGAACTTCAAATTTGCATCTTCAACAGATACCTCTGCTCCATACAGTTCTAGCATACTAAGTAGGTTTTGGAATCTGTCATAGGCAGCATCAAGACTTTCTCTTTCACCAACAGTGAAGGTTTCAAATTGCTGCTTCAATAAGTTTCTATGCATCTTCTTTGAAGCATCATTACCTCCAAATCTTGTCTTGATAGCAGCCCATAATTGTTTTGCATCCTTAGCATCATGAAACTTCAATAGGTGTCCATCAGGAATAGCAGACAGCAGTATGTTGAGAGCCTTATCTTGATTTCTCTTTGTAGCTGCTGGTAGGGTTGGTTGTGGTGGTTTGGGTTGTCCTTCAACTTGAAGAGGTTCATCAAGAACAACATTACCATTGACAATTACATCCCATAAAGCATGGTCAGTAATAGCAAGGTACTGCCTCATCTTCATACTCCAGAGATCATATTCTCCCTTCTTGATGATAGGAATTCTGAGTGAGGTGATGGATGGGATAGGTGCAGCTTCAGTCGTCATAGTTGAGGGTTTGTTGATGAATCGGTTTTAAGGGTTTCTTCTTAATCAGAGTCTCCACACAAGCTCTGATACCACTTGTTGGATCGATTATACTCTGACCAAACTAACTTGTAGCTTGTCTACGGTTTAACAGCTTTGAATAAATTCAAACCTATTAATAGTGAAACACTGATATACTTTGCTAAGTATGCGGAATCTACTTCAACAAAGCTAAGAAGAATTTAATAAACAAACTTGAATATTATTAAAACCTTGAACCTGCTTTCTTACACAGATTCACTAACAAACTCTAAACTCTAATAATCGTATATCACTAATCGACTATATCTTGTCTCTCTAAAAACACATATATCTCTAATGCCAACCTAGGGATCCTTTTATAGGCACAAGGAAAACCCTAGTCGGTTTACAATACTTGAACGACAAGTAAATTCTAATTATAACTCTAATCTAATACGAATATTCTAGATTTACACATTAGACCTTAAACTATTTTGCATGGCAGTCCTTTAACGAGCAGCAGTACTTTCATTGAATAGCAGTACTTTGACTTGAGTAGCAGTACTTTGACTTTTATAGCCCAACAGAAGTCCACTGAGATTCAGGCTTGGGTAAACCTTCAGCAGTCTTAGGGACAAAGGGACCTTCATTAATACACTTAATGTAGTAAGGTTCCATTCCTGTTAAGTAGTAAAGCATACGCTTTTTCCACTTATTGAATTTTCCAACCTCAAGTCGGGGAGTAGTAGCATTATAGCTTCCTCCCATTTTGTCGACTAGTTGGGGTACATCATTTTCAGCCATGGTAGGATCTTGATTCTAAAAACGTTTTGAACGGTTTAGAAAACTTGTTTTATAAATCAAACCGCTCTGATACCACTTGTTGTTCCCTTTCACACTGATAGTAATAACTAATGAGTTAAACTAGCAGTGTTACATGACTAGTAATGTATTAAGAACTTTGTTAAAAGATAAACGTAAAGTCAAGAGACACATGTTTTCAACGTTTAATTCTATTTGCAATTAAAAAAGAATTATACCCAAGTGTTTGCGGAATAACACTTGGGATTGAATGACAAGTATGGTATGACTCCTCACTAAACTTAAGCAAAGCTTAAGTAGAAACTAACTGAACCTATTGAGCTATCTCAGAGACTAGGTTGCTATTTGGAGGAGTAAAAGTTGTTTGTGAATGTCTAAGCATTTAATGCACAAACTTGTCAACTTTTACTCCACTTTATGATCCTATTTATACACAAGTAAAATGTTAATACAAATAGCATCTCAAAAACGTTATTTATATTCTTTGATCTTTCATTAGTTTTGTTAATGACAAATAAAAGGAATATCTTTTAGCAAATAATAAATACTAGCTTAAGTCTCTTAAGCACACATTTTACACTTCACATAATAACCAAGAATTACAAGTTTAGTAACTTGTTTCCTTAAAAGGAAACTTTAATTCTTAAACCATTACATGACATCATTGCATACATCACATACAATATCTTTGATATATCTTGGTTAGATTTGCAAGATACATAGTTGACATTTGAGGATCTTGGATGATTTGGTAAGATACAACTAAGATATGGTAAGAGACAACTAAACCTTAGCTGTCACATCCCACGGATCCAAATCATAAGAAGGACGGATCCCTTGTGAGGGATCTGTGGGATCCGTGAGCTGAAGATCAGCTTGCCTATAAATAGGAAGTGATCATTTGGCTCTCTCATCACTCATATAGCTTTAACACACATATTCATTCAGTACATATCTTACTAACATCATTCATAGTTGCATTTCACTTTGATCTTTCATTTTGTAGAAAAGAGATCAAGCATTCAAGGATCTACAGAACCGTAATCCTTTAGTTGCATTACTGTGTGATATTGTAGTTTGTTTCACACATCATATCTATCATTTGTAATCAGTGAGTGTGGTTAGTGCTTTAGTCCTTAAAGCACAAAGAGTGTAGGGAGTGGTTGTACCCGTGTAAAGAACTCGACATCTAGCTTAGTGTCGGTAAAGTAATTAGGCGACGTCAGGTTGGTTCTACCTTGTGAAAGAACCCGGTGTTTAGCTTAGTACCGGAAAAGGAAGTAAGCGACGTGTAAAGGTTTTCTCCGCCTAGAAAAGGAGTTTGTTTCTTAGTGAAAGATAAACTCTCGAGTAGGAAACTCGGGGAGTGGAGTAGGGCAAGGAAGAGAGTCCTTGTAGCCAAACCACTATAAACAACAGTGTCGTGTGGTTTGATCTTTCCTCTCTTTATCTTTTGTTTATATTGTGTGATTATTTATTTGTGATTGTTTCCTTTGAAATTAACATATAGTAACAAAGCAAATAAAACTTGAAAAACAGTAAAAACTATTCAACCCCCTTCTAGTTTTCCACAATTGGCATCAAGAGCTACGTTACTTAAGATCTTTAAAATATATTGTATTTTAAAACTTAAAACGATCCATGGATTTTGAAAACTTTAAAGAAAGGCAATCTATGCAGAGACCACCTCTATTTGAACCAAATTGTTTTATTTATTGGAAAAATCGCTTTGAGACTTATGTAAAGTCAAAGGACATAGATCTATGGTATATTATAGTTGATGGTGATTACAAACCTATTAGTAATAATATTTCGGGTGGTCGGGATGAAGGAGCTTCTCTTACTCGTCACAGTGATGAGCAAAAGAAACTAATTGCCAAAAATAATGAAGCCAAAATGATGCTTTATAATGCCTTACCTAAGAAAGAATATGAAAGAGTTTTTATGTGTAAAACGGCTAAGGATATTTGGCAATCTCTTATTATCACACATCAAGGGAACTCACAAGTAAAAGATAACAAAATTGATCTTCTTGTCCAACAATACGAACAATTTGTTATCTCTGAAGATGAGACCATTGATAGTGCGTTTGCTAAGTTCAATACTATTATTACATCACTTAAAGCACTTGATGAATCTTTTTCTAGTAAGAATTTTGTCAGGAAATTTCTAAGAGCACTCCATCCGAAATGGAGAGCAAAGGTGACAGCTATTGAAGAATCTAAAGATCTCTCAAGCATGACACTGGATGAGCTCATAGGAAACCTTAAAGTTCACGAAATGATTATGGAAAAAGACTCGGAAATTGTCAAAGGCAAAAAGGAGAAGATTAAGTCTATTGCCTTGAAAGCCAAAGTCGAGTCAAGTGATGATAATGAGTCTTGTTCAAACAGTGATGATGAAGAGTATGCCATGGCCGTGAGGGATTTCAAGAAATTCTTCAGGAGACGAGGAAAGTTTGTAAAACCACCTCGTGATGAAAAGAAATCCTCTCGGAAAGATCGTGACGATAAGAAAGGTAAGGTTGATCGGAAATGCTATAGGTGTGGTGACTCCAGTCACTTAATAGGAGAATGTCCAAAGCCTCCAAAGACCAAGTCTCAAAGAGCCTTCGTTAGTGGAGCTTGGAGCGATAGTGAAGGAGATGATGATGATGAGCCTAAGAACAACGAAATGGCACTTATGGCTAATGACACAGAAGAGGTACATTCTGATTCATACTCCTCTATAGATGACGAAACCTTAGAAGTAGAATATAACAAACTGTGTGACGTTACTTTAAAAATCATAAACAAAACAAGTTTTTTGAAAACAAAGACAACACTTTTAGAAAATGAAGTATTTTGGCTTAAAGAAAAAGCAATACGAATTGAAAAAGGTAAAGATAGTAAAGAAACGTGTGTGTCTTGTCAAGAACTAAAACTTGAATTAGAAACCTTAAGAACCACACAGGAAGATTTGATCAAACAAAATTCAAAGTTTAAAAGGTTTGATAAAAACATAAGTTGTGCAGATGAAATAATGAAAATGCAAAAACTACCTCATGATAAAACAGGACTAGGCTTTATGAAACTAGGAACCTTAAGTGATTATAAGGAACAGACTGTGAATAAAACTGATTCAACCAAGTTGGACACTCACGGATCCGACGGATCCAAAAATTTGGATCCGCCAAGTGTATCTAAAGGATCCGCGAGTACTAAAGTTGAACAGAAGGTTCACAAAGTCGACCGTTCCGAGTTTGTTAAAGTTACTAAGAAACCTAACAGTAGTATAACCAATAATAAACATAAACCAGCAGTATCTTTAGGAAGAGGACAAGCTAGAAATGAATATAGAGTTAAAACGGATCAACAGAGACCTCAAATGAGTTTTCCCAAACACCCCTTTCCAAAGAGTATAGTTAATCCACAACATACTTATCAAAATAATTGGAACCAAAACATACCTAGAAACTTTCATGGTCCTAGTTATATGTCATGGAACAATTGTCCACCATTTACATACATAAACCATGATAATGTCATGTTTAACCCAAACGGACCCATGAGATATTGGGGACCAAATGCTTGAGTCTTTTATGAACTTAGGTATGCTTGAAAAGTTGATCTTGAACCTGATGAGTGGATCAAAGATAGTGGGTGCTCAAGACACATGACGGGAAACAAAAATCTTTTCTCAACCTATCAAGTGTATGACGGAGGTAATGTCACATTCAGTAGCAAGCTTAAAAGTAAAATCATCGGAAAAGGTACAATCTCTCATGACTCTCTATCTATTGATGATGTTGCTCATGTAGATAATTTAGGATTAATTTACTTAGTATAAGTCAATTATGCCGCAAAAAGTATAACGTCCTTTTCAGTGAAAATGGAAGTAAAATACTTAAAGATGGCATAACCGTAGGAAAAGGTGTTTTAAAGAATTATGTCTATGTTATGAAATTAGATAAAACACCTAAAGATAAGTTATGTCTTACCTCCTTGGACGAAAACTCAACTCTATGGCATCGACGCTTAGGTCATGCTAATATGAGGCTTATTCAATCTTTGTCATCCAAAGAACTCGTTAGGAACCTACCCAAGTTGAAATATGACCAACACTTTTGTGATGCTTGCAAAATTGGGAAACAAGTACATAATAGCCATAAGGCTAAAAACATGGTATCTACATCTAGATGCCTAGAATTATTACATATGGATTTGTTTGGCCCGTCGGCTATACAAAGTTATGGAGGAAATTTTTACACTTTTGTCATAGTAGATGATTACTCTAGATATACATGGACAAAGTTTTTGAAAACTAAAAATGAGGCATTCGACAAATTTGAAATTCTAAGCAAGAAAATTCAAAATCAAATAGGAAGTAATATAGTATCTATTAGAACTGACCATGGTCGAGAATTTGACAATGAAATTCAATTTGGAAATTTTTGTGATAATAATGGAATAACTCATAATTTCTCAGCTCCTCGTACACCTCAATCTAATGGTGTAGTAGAACGTAAAAATAGAACAATTCAAGAAATGAGTAGAACTATGTTAAATGAACAAAACATACCACAAAAGTTTTGGTGTCACGCTGTAGATACTTCTACATATATCCTAAATAGAGTTTTAATTAGACAATTTTTAAATAAAACTCCTTATGAAATTTATCGAGGCAAAAAGCCTACATTAGGATATTTTAGAGTTATTGGAAGCAAGTGCTTCATTTTAAACACAAAAGATTATCTCACTAAGTTCGACCCAAAGTCGTATGAAGGTGTATTTCTTGGGTATTCACAAAACAGTAAAGCATACATTGTATTAAACAAGGAAACATCAAGAGTCGAGGAATCGTTGAACGTAACATTCAACGAAAGTCCACCTCCCTCTAAGACATCACCTTTGGTAGATGATGACTTAGTTGAAAGTCAAATGGTTAATGATATAGAAAACATTGAAAATGACAATGAACCCGTAAAAGGAGAAATAGTCAATATTAAAGAAACTAAAAGTCATCCATTAGAAAACGTCATAGGAAAACTTAATGAAATAACATTAAGATCCAAAGCTCAAAATGAAAGTAATTATTTTTGTTTTATTTCAACTATTGAACCTAAAAATATAGACGAGGCAATAAAAGATGAATCTTGGGTAATTGCTATGCAAGAAGAACTTAATCAATTTATTAGAAATGATGTTTGGACATTGGTCCCTCCACCTAAAAACCAAACCATAATAGGCACCAAATGGGTCTTTAGAAATAAAATGGATGAAAAAGGTATTATATCTAGAAATAAAGCTAGGCTAGTAGCTCAAGGCTACAATCAACAAGAAGGTATAGATTACGATGAAACCTTTGCACTCGTAGCTAGACTTGAGTCTATTAGAATATTACTTGCATATGCATGTGCACATGATTTTAAGTTATTTCAAATGGATGTCAAAAGTGCTTTCTTAAATGGTCTTATAAATGAAGAAGTATATGTTGCACAACCTCCCGGCTTTGCCGACTTTGAAAAACCAAATTATGTTTTCAAACTTAAGAAAGCTTTATACGGACTTAAGCAAGCACCAAAGGCTTGGTATGATCGACTTAAGACTTTCCTAGTTGACCATAAGTATACCATGGGCCTAGTAGATAATACTCTCTTCACCAAGAAAAAGGGATCACATATTATCATAGTCCAAATATATGTGGATGACATTATATTCGGTTCAACTTGTCAAGAGTTATGCGACGATTTCTCAAAAATCATGCATGACGAGTTTGAAATGAGTATGATGGGGGAACTAAAATTTTTCTTAGGTCTCCAAATTAAACAATTAGAAGATGGGATATTCTTCAACCAATCAAAGTATATCAAAGATATGCTTAAGAAGTTTGGTCTTGAAGATTCAAAACCCATGAGAACACCCATGTCCTCCGAAACCAAACTTACTAAGGATGAAGAAAATGAATCCGTAGATAGCACTAAATATAGAGGAATGATTGGTAGTTTACTCTATCTTACGGCTAGTAGGCCTGACATTATGTTTAGTGTTTGTCTATGTGCACGTTTTCAAGAAGATCCAAAAACGTCCCATCTTGAAGCTGTTAAAAGAATATTTAGGTACATCAAAGGTACTACACACTTAGGATTATGGTATCCCAAAGGAACGGGTGTAGAAACCATAGTGTATACTGACTCAGATCACGCAGGTGATTATGTTGATAGGAAAAGTACTAGCGGTATTTGTACTTTTGTAGGATATTGTCTAACATCATGGTTCGCTAAGAAACAAACTGCCCTCGCAATCTCAACAACAGAGGCAGAGTATGTGTCTGCAGGAAAGGCGTGTCAACAAGCACTGTGGATGAAACAAGCTCTCGTCGACTATGGAATTGAACTCAACAATATTCCCATTCTTTGCGACAACAAAGGTGCTATCGATCTAAGCAAAAATCCAGTCAAACACGCTAGAACTAAACATATTGAAATACGCCATCACTTCCTTCGCGACAATGTACAGAAGGGAATCATCTCAATTGAGAAAGTTTCCTCAGAGGACAACATTTCCGATATTCTCACTAAACCACTTAAACGAGAACCTTTTAATTATCTTAGACTTGGATTAGGATTAATTGAACCTAGTGACTAGGAGAAACATTAGTATAAACATTAGTTTAGCCACACACGAAACTAAACCAAAACATGTGTTCTGAATCCGCGGATCCAATCGATAACAAGGACGGATCCTTTGTTTTGGATCCGCCGGATCCGTCGCATGCTGAGTTCAGTTTATTATTTAATAAACAAGAACAACTACTATTCATTCCTCACTCCAAAACATATCACCTTACTATACTCGACACACACTCAATCTCCATCACAATTTAGACCATTTTCTTCCACAAATTTCTGCTTCTAACATCACTGTAAGTATTCTTATCATATTTATACTTCTGATCTGCGTCTAGGATTTCCATTTCATTCACAAAACATAAACTTGGGGTATATGCATAATTCTTGAAAAATCATGAAGCATATTTACTGCATTATACTTAAAAACATGTTTTTCTTAGTTAGGAATTGCATCTCATAGCAAATTGTCTTAATTTAACAAAAACCCCATGAAAATTTTTCACTAAAATCCTCTAACGACTAGGTAAAATGATTTTTTTTTCTTACATTGTTCATACAAATGCAAAAACGTCATCTTTTAGACTTCACTTGCATAATGTCTCTTGAATGCTAAAGGGAATACATAATTAATATGTATTTTCGGGTACATTCAACCGTAGCTACATTGAAATAGGAGCGTTTGGGTTATCTCTCGTTTATAAACAAAACTTACATAAACTAATTTTTCTTGCATCAAAAGGAGTCGAGATAACCGCACCTCCACATTGTCCCCATGTAGGCACACACTAGGAATTTTACACTTCCTTTGATCATTTTAACTAAAACTATGTAACTTTTGTACTTAGGAAAATCATGCCTCCCGCAACCAACTACGATCACAAGAAAACCGTTAACTACTTACCCAAAGTCCACAAAACCAAAGGTCTAACCAATGCCCAAATCGAAATTTTCAAAGCCTTAGAGAAAAAGTATGTCCATGAAGGTAGAGCCGTAGATTCATCGTTCTATGAAGGAACACAACTTAGGGAACAATTAGCCGCAATTCGATTTGATTCTCTTTTAGATATAGATGAACCAATCATTCCTAGGTTCATACTTGAGTTCTATGCTAGTGTAGGTCTTAGTTCTAGTGACCAAGGTTACTTGAGTCTTCATTTTACTCTAAATGGAAATCTTGTCAACATCCCTCTTGATCAATTTGGTGAGGTCTTAGGAATTCCAAACCAAGGGACATGTCTTTACTCAGACAAATGGTCATTAACAATCTTAGAATCCAATCTCGATAGGACGGCACCATATGTCACTCCTCTCGAATCAAAAGAAGTGATTAGGGAACATCTCTTCATTCCTAAGAACAACCCCACAAGAATGTTTCGTGGTCGTGAAGTTGCTAGAGATCCATTTGCAATGGAGCAAAATGAACTCAAACCCGAATTCAAGAAAATGGAAGATGTCTTAAGGGCTAATGTGATGTGCACCATAGGAAACCGTGATCACATCAATGCTTGTTTGTGTCATATGATGTACAACATCTCTACTCGTCAACCCTTCAATCTTGCTTATTATGTTGCCAAAAGAATGTGTGACATTCCGGTTCAAAGCAAGATTGCAATGCCTTATGGTATGCTCTTAACTCGACTTTATAGAGCCTTTGCACCCGCTCGTCCAAACCATTTAGGCTTTGTTCCGGATTACAATGAAATTGAACATACCTTCGTTCCTTTGAGCGACTTTAGGGTTAGTGTTGATAAGGGTAAACTCCTCGTGTACCAACATCATCCTCATCATCTTCAATGAGTGAAGATGATGGTATGCCAAATTCTAGGATTCCTCCACCCGAGTACTTGAGCCATCTTCCTCCAATTCAAAATGAATCCGCTGAGTATAGAAACATCAAAGGAATGGTGAAGAATCTTGGTCGTTGGATGATGAAATTGCACAAGGGGATGAAGAAGTTGAAGAAAAAGCTTACATGATGGAGTGTTTGGTTTTGAACAATTTCAGATGTTGTGATGCTAAACTTTTATGTGTCTTGAATTTATCTGATAATACTTATTATGTATGTGTAATAACTAACATTTGCAGGTAGATAACCATCACGGTTATCAATTTTCCGGGTTATAGCCTATGTTTGGCATAACACCTAAAACGGTAAGTTTCTAAGAACGGATTAAACTATGTGCAATCATGTGTTAATTTTATCATATTTAGTTGTTTTGCTATACATATTAGATGTTAAGTAAGGTCTAGGTGAGAATCTCCCAAATTTTATTATTAACCAAGCTTCCTCAGTTTTGCTTATTTGATCCTTTTAGCTTAATAACTGCTTATCCGATTAAGCAGTTATCTCCATCTTATTTTTCATAGGATTAGTTCTTCATCAAGCACTTTTCTGTAAATTTTCAGAATTTTTCATTTTCATTCAGTATTTTTTATATATTTTTCTTTTCTAAATAGTTTTTATTTCATAATAAAAAATATATAAGTCAAAAAAATATAATTCTTTTTTCTAAAAATTTTCTTTTATCATTTAGGACTTAGAAAAAATAGATTGCATCTGTAGAGTTAATATTTCACGATTTCACTTTTCTAGGGCTCGGGATTTCCCGGTTTAGGTTCGTTTTCAGTTTTCCTTTACGTTTTTAGTTACGTGTGCTTTAGATAATCATTTCCCTTGCTTATTATATTGTTTTTAGTTTATGTTTACTTATTTTAGTTTAAAAATCCAAAATATCTCTTATTTCACTATTCACGACACGTTTCACGAACTCGAATTCACAAAATTCCATTCATTCCTTCGTTGGGAAAACAACTCGGGTTTACATAATTTCCTGTGTAATCCTTGAGAAATATTTACATATTGATTTCAAACCAATCAATTTTTGGCGCCGCTGCCGGGGAGGGTTTGAAGTGAATTTTTGACTCCCGTTCGATGATGAGTGTTTTGAAGATCCTTCCCTGTGAAGTTATCATTTTCTCTTGTAAATATTTTCTTATTATTTTTATAAAAACCCAAAAATATTTTCCTTTTTAAATTTTGTTTTTTCTTCTATCTTAGTTTGTTTTTCCATTTTAAAAATCAAAAATATTCTTCTTATTCCTCTTATTAGTTTAATTCTTTATCTCTCACCCTCTATCCGTTTAATTCTTCTTTATGTCTTCATCTTACCATTATGGTTGTGAATGGTGTGGGGGTCCTCCGAACGATGGAAATTGCCCCGATTTTAGCATTGTAAATTTGGGAAACGGGTTTGTCTATGACCAAAATCCCTACAATGAAACAACCAATTTCTGTAACCAACCCCCATACCATGAGATGGAAACATATTTTTGTGAATTCTGTGGAGGTCCTCACCAAGGTTTTGATTGTCAAATAGGGAACACGCTTGTCCATGAGCAGGTTCCGTGTAACAATCAAAATTTTGGTTATGACCAATATCCATATACTTCACTGAATCAATCACAACAATTATATTGTTGTGAGTACTGTGGAGGTCCGCATTATAACTCCGATTGTCAAACGAGGAACCCGCTTGTCTATGAGCGTGGCCCTTGTAACAATTATGACTATTCTTATCATGACCAACCTCCTTAGTACCAAATGATTCAAACACAACATCAGCCATCTCCTCAAGAATAATTCCAAGAAATTCAAGCTGCAATGAATGAACTTAAGGATTTGGCTATTAAACATACCCAAGAAGATCTTCATCAAAAAACTTGTAGAGAACTTCTAGCCGAAGAACGAGCAACGAAAAGGCGTTCCAAATTTCTCAAGGCTTCCATTCTCGATGACGAGGATGAGGATACTATTCAAATTGGGGAGTTTTACAAAATTTCATCATCTGCAATCACACCCGTCCAGAAAAAGCAGGAAGACAAGAGTATTGCAGAATTGCTAGCATAAGAGCAAATAGAACGTATAAAAGCTATTTATGCTAGCAACAATGATGAGGAGGACGACGAGGAAAGTGCTATTCCTTTGAACGATATCATTTCTCAACTCCCTCAGTCTATAGCAATCACGTCCATCTTACCAACTATGGACTCCGAGGACTCTCTCATTATGGGGGATGAGCATCTTAGCATTATTCTTGAAAAGGAATCAGACGAATTCATAAAGTCTAGTGTTGAGAACCTTTTCCCAATCCCAAGTGAGTATGAGGATATATCCGACAATGAATGTGATGGGACTTTTCGTAGTGATTATCCTCTTGACAATGCGAAAGATTTTTTCGGGATTTTCTCTAACCCTCTTTTCAATTCCAACTATGATTTTTCCTCTAGTGATGACGAATCACTTTCGGATGAGGACGTTCCAAATGAAAGTATCAAAGTCTATTCGAACTCTCTTTTTGAATTTGATGGCGAGTACTTTTCTAGCAACGTAAATCCTCTTTTTGGTGAAGTGTTAGAGAACGATGAGGTCAAGGACTCTATTATTTCTAAACTTGATGATATGACCTCAATTCTTAATCCCGAGATTCAAAAAGACATTCTTTCTCCGACATATGTGACATTCCCCTTTGAGGATCGCCATTATATTGACTTCACATATGTCGTTCGAGTTTTTCTACCTTTCTTCACCTATAAGGTAGCTTGTCCTTTCCTTCACTCGTTCGGGAGTGAAGACACCATTTTTGACTCCATCATCACCATTTATCATCCTTTTGAGCCGGGTATATCTCATCGGAGTGGAACTCTCAAGAACTTTAATGTTTATCCAAACATATTGAATGAAAGCCCGATGGAGATTTTCTCTTCCACATGCTTCCCCAAGAACAAATGAATTCGGGGCGAGTCAAGCTAACGACTTGATCATAAACAAGTGCTTCGTGGGAGGCAACCCATGCTTATCCGTGTGTTTTGTATTTGTGTGCTAATAAGTGTAACGTGAGGAGTTCTATCTCTTCCATTTCTTGTGTTTGGTGTTTGTTTTCTTGTGCAGGATTTGCCCGACATGTGAAGACTCTCGTGCTCATGGTTTTGTCTATCTCCACTCGAGTCTCATCATACAGGAAATCTGGTATCCTTAATCTTATCGACTAACGTTATCTATTTGGCATAATTCATAAACGGCCTTAGATTTACGTAGGATGACCCTTACCTTTAAAACATTGGGGACAATGTTTCGTTTAGTCTGGGGGGTGATCTTTCGATTTGATTTTACCTTACATTTTGTCGTTTACCCTCGCAACCCTGTTTTTCCACCAAAAATCCAAAAAATGAGAAAATTTTAAATTTTTTGCAAAAATATCATAAGTGTTTTGACACATTGTTAACTTTCCGCTGGTGAGAGTAGGAATAAAATTTTGACTTGACCGGGCGTGTTGAGCTCTAGCTTGTCCCCTTAACCTTTTTGACTAAGCATTCGCGGATCTTTTTATTAAAGATTTTAAATTTGCGAAGAACGAGAAATGATAGAGTTGATTA
This sequence comes from Artemisia tridentata subsp. tridentata, assembly GCA_021014915.2. NCBI lineage: Eukaryota > Viridiplantae > Streptophyta > Magnoliopsida > Asterales > Asteraceae > Artemisia > Artemisia tridentata. Next base: position 172,596,808 of record CP139503.1, read on the forward strand.
TAAGTTGTTGTTAGGAATATAAATATTCATGTGAAGACTCGATCACCCCGAGTATCTGTTAGCATTAACTAGCTTGTAGGATTATTAGTTTTATTATCATTAGTTTAGTTATTTATGTATTCGTGGAGTGGGTCGGGTCTTTACCCTCTGTCAGCTCACTCCACAGCCCACGCGGGGCAAGTAATATGTAAGTATAAATACCCCTCTCCCACCAAGGGACAGGGTTGGACCTTTCATTCACCTCAATCTAATATTTCCTTCTTTCTCTCTCTAAAGGTTCCACTTCCTCTCATCTCTTTATCTCTCTAAAGATTCGGCCAAGAATCACAAGAACCATAAGTGTTTAGTGTTTGAGTATATTACAATTGGTATCAAGAGCCTTGGTTAGGTTCGTTTCATTAAATACTCACGGATTTGTAGGTTGATTTTGTGTTTTTTTTTGTTCGAATAGTATTTTAAGGAAAACACCTTGATTCGACTTTGTTTGTGGTTAGTATTGTTAAAAGCTTGTACTTTCTTGATTAGGGTTAGTATATAAGCTTTGTTTAGTGTTTGGAAAGATTGTTCTATTCGTGTTGTGGTGTTTTTTGGTCAATTCGTGTGGTATTTAACGTTTTTTCTTGGTTGCGATTTGACATTCTGTGGTAGATTCTTGGTTGCGATTTGAGTCTGACTGTGAAGTTGGTAGTTGCGATTTGGTACATTTCAGTTCTGCGATTTGGCGTTTTTCTCAAAAGGGGGAAAAAGATAAAATCGCAAGAAAGTGACAGCTTTGACTGGTCAACAGCGATTTTACAAAGTTGCGATTTGCCAAAGTTGTGATTTGCCAAAGTTGCAATTTGACAAAGTTTGCGATTTGAGTCACTGCGATTTGACTAGTTGCGATTTGATTAGTTGCGATTTGACTAGTTGCGATTTGACTGATTGCGATTTGACCAGTTGCGATTTGACATTGCGAGTTGATACTTGCGATTTGACTTATTGCGATTTGGTCCGTTGCGATTTGACTTATTGCGATTTGGTTAGTTGCGACTTGACTTGTTGCAGTTTGACCAAAGTTGACTTTTTACGTCAAAACTTCAAACGGCCATAACTTTTGAACCGTAACTCCGTTTTCAGCGAAACACCTATCAAAATGACCGAAACAGCCAGAATATTGTGAGATTTTGCCACGAAGTCGTGAAATGAAATTTTTGAGGCCCAAATCCCTTCCAGAATGAAGTTATTGAGGTTTTAAGTTTTTCAGACCAATATTTCACCTTAACAAATCGCATCAACCGTAAACAACCGATCACCAAGTCTACCAAACTTTCATCATAACACATTCAAGTACTCAAATCACGGTTTATTCTTGATTCTTGTAAAATCCCGCGAAAGAATCTATTTCTCGGTTTAAATCATAGAATTGTAAAATCCCGTGCACGTTTACGTCATGTCTACTACCTCAGATTCTGCTATATCTGAGATACTCAGATTGTACAATATGATTGACAAACAAAAGATTCCCAAAGATGTACAACAGATAAACGTGTTTGAGTATGTTAGTGCCAATAGAGACTCTGTGTGCTCGAATTCTCAAGAGAAAGAGCCTCATCACCCACAGACAAACACTGTTGAGTCAGATACTGCTATGAACAACGTGCAACACGTGAAAAACAACGAATCATGTCTTGAACCTAGTGGGGTATCTTCTGCTATTCATAATAATAATATGTTGCATGAACGGAAGATTCCCAACAAAGTACAACAGACAAACGTTGTTGAGTCAGATGCTGCTAATCTGGGAAATAGCAATGTTATTCCATATGAACAGCATGTGAAACACAACGCAGTGTCTGTTGTACCAGGTTGTGCATCTTCTGTTGAAACTATTGCTTGTGTTGTAGATAATGTTTGCGAGTAGCATGAGAACACTGAGTTTCTCCATGATGACACCTTGACCACTAGAGCACGTAAATACACTAAAACAAGATTTCAAGGAAAAAGAAACACAACTCTTAAATGATTTCTCAAGACTTAAAACCTTAAAGAATAAGCTTGAAAATAAGTTATACACGCAAGACCAATCTAGACAAACGGTTCAAATGCTTCAAAAGCACAAAAAGTTGTGTGATAAGCATAGTGAAAGTAATGTAGGTGAACCTAAATTAGCTCTCCTTAGGAAAGCTAAAGTAGCCCAACCTGCCTTATATGATGCCAATGTGATGATTATGCCTAGTCATGCCCCACCTGATGTTTCATCTTTAGAAGAGAATAATAAGATCGATGTGAGAAATTGAGAAAGAATGAATGAGAAAATGAAGGATCCCAAATGCATAGCCAATCGAATAATAGTCAAACCCCATGATTATTATGAGGAGAATCGATTGACTGTGTTTGCACCTCAAAAGAAGTTAACGCCTGAACAAATATTTTGGTCTCTAGATATGGAAAAGAGAAAGGCCGATGAGCTTGAAGCCAAAACTCCGTCCCTTAGGAAAATTGCAGCTGCGACGGTGTATCCTCCCAATACACCTAGGCATTTGGTTCCGTTGACTCTTCCTACTAAATGTAAAACCTTAATTAGCATATATGTACTTTGTCAACTATTTGCTGATTTTGATAAAACATGTAAGAAGAGAATTACACCAACCAGAATTACTGAGGGGGAAAGGGGTTTTGAACAGATAAAAAGGTGTTACTTAACTGAGGTCATTCCATTCTTTAAATTACTCAAGGAACAGTTTGAAGGAATGCAAAACGCCCTTGAAACTGAAGTAAATGAAATGAAAGTAGTGTTTAAAGATATAGAAAATGAGGTAGCTAAAAATGCGATAGAACTTAAGAGCCGTGAGATCGAGAGAAAGAACATTCTCATCACCAATGAGAATTTGATTGCTAGATGTATTGCACAGGATATATTTCATACTGCCACTGATTCTGCTTTAACCGCCTGTCAATTTCATGAGTATTCTATTGCATTGATTGTTACCCAGAATTGTGTTGTTAAGCTTGAGGGGGAGAATTTGAAACTGCAAGAGAAAATTCAAAATGATGACCATGATAACATGGTCAAGTGTTTTTCAAAACTAGAAGTTGATCATCTTAATTTACAATTAAAATATCAACACTTAGAAGAAAAATGTAAAATATCAAATGCCAAGACATCTCTGGATGCTCCTGAATTTGATACATATTTTGAATTGAGTAAACGTGATGAAAAAATTCAAGCTCACACTAACACGATTCGACAGTTGAGGGCTCAAATTGCCCAATTAAAGTCAAATACGAGTGAAGCAATTGGCACCAATAAACCATCGTCTTTGGATTCTCAGAATTTTCACTATCAGGACACCATCAATAAGTTACACTGTGAAAATGAGTGTTTTCGAGCTGAAAATTCAAAAATCAAACAGCATTACAAAGAGTTATATGACTCAATTAAAGTCACACGAAACAGTCATAATGAAAAGATAACTTCCTTGTTAAATGAAATTGAGAATCCTAAGACTCAGGTGAAAGGGAAACTGCCAATTGGCACTTGTGATAATGTTGCTCCAAAGGTTTCTGTTGTTAGAAAGTATGATGTTGATGTTGTGCCTATTCCAATTCCCCTAAGGAACAATAGGTCTGCCCATCAAATTTATCTCAATCACCTTAAGGATAGCCTGGATATACTTCGTGAGATTGTAGAGGAGGATAGGATAGAAAAACCACTTGATAAAGCAGTTGTGGATGCATGCTTCCTCACTAAAAGGTCTCAGGAATTTTTAGAGTACGTCATTGGCACTGGCCCTAAGATTGATAGCAAAAGAGATAGATTTGTTGCATCAACCACTACGACTAAGAACAAGCATGTAACCTTTGAGGCACCCTTGGAAACTTCAGATCCCAATACATCAAAACATGTTCAGCAACTGGAAGTGAAAAAGACTAAGATTTCCATCAGTCCTTCTACAGGAGTTAACAGATATACTAAAGCTAGCAAGTCAAAACCTAGGAGAAATAAAAGGAAGTATAGGACTTCACAAGCTAAAAGTGTTCCTAAGAAGAAAGTAGAAGACCACATGAGGAACAATAAGTCAGATTTGAACAAACGGAATCATAATTCAATTCCTAATTCACTTTCCAAAACATGTAATGATTGTTTAATTTCGGGTAATCATGATAAATGTGTTGAGAAATTCTTGAAGTCGTCCAACAAACCCCCAGTTAAGAAAGTTTGGAGAACTAGACAAGTTAAGCAATCTTGGAAACCTACAGGGAAAATGTTTAGCAATGTGGGCTTTCAGTGGAAGCCCACGGGTCGAATATTCACACTAGGCGAACGTTGCCCTTTAACGAGGATTACAATGCCTAAAGTAGTGCCTGTTAAGGAATGGAAGCCAACTGGTAGAGTTATTCCTTTAGATACACAATGCCCTTTAACTTGGTCCATTGCATCTACTAGTGTTGCCCCTATTGTTAAAACCAAGGCACCCATGGTTATAGCAGCTCCTAAGATTGTTTACACTAACCAACTGGAACCCAACTTAAATTGGGGATCCGACACTCCAAACTCTCTTCCTTCGTCTGTTTTCAAATGCAGGTCGTACAGATCGTCCTCTAACATTTAGACATAGGCTGTTTACAACATATGAGGGGAGTCGACAATGACGTCTGTTCACATCAGTTTAGGCCTCGTTCTTCATCGAAAATGACGTCTGTTCACATCAGTTCAGGCCTCGTTCTTCATCGAAAATGACGTTTGAACTCTGCAGTTCAAGCCTCGGGCCTCAATGTCATCATAATGGCGTCTGCTGTCATCTCTTCAGGCCCCGTTCATCAAAGAAAGGAAAAGTGTACGCTTAAGTGCGCTTTTTCTTCGAAAGAAGAGAAATCTTCTTGTTTCTGACCATTCTCATCAGCAAGCTTCATGTTCTTTCCATGCTCATTCAGTCATCAAGTGGATCAACGTACAGTGGAGTATATTCTTATTCACTTGTCCTATGAAAAATGGCAGGCATATGCAATTTTTGAGGGGGATAAGGGTGAATAAACAAGATGTCAGTTATCAAGTGGATCCACTTACCTTCGATGGTATTCTTATTCACTCGTTCAATAAAAAATGGCAGTCATATGCAATTTTTGAGGGGGGGGGGGAAGGGTGAATAAACTACATGTTGATTGATGTTTGAGAAATGGCCATACGACTCCTGAATACATCAGTTCAGGAGTCGTGCAAACCAAGTTTCTTCAACACTATATGTTCCACCGTCCATGAAGAAAGAAGATATACGGTTTCAACCATTGGTTTGAAGAATAATTCCAGCTCCATCAAGTGTTGTATCTTCTATGTTTCCTGTTGATGCTCAGATATCTGCTGATACAACTGGTACTCCTTCATGAACCACAATGGTTCAAGAAGTACCATTTGTTAGTGCTTCTCCAACAACTCATGAAATTATATCTCTAGTCATTCATCAAGCTGTTGAAGAACAAATTCATGGAATTCTACCTCCCGTGATTGATTATGAACTCCTCCTCCATAATCTTACTCCAGACCCGAGTTTTGGAAAATCATCTTCATCACGGACTGTTGTTTCTCCCAATGTGCACTCTATAAATCAACCACAAGAACATAAAGGAAAATGTCGGCTAGAACGTCAAAACGGCTATGAGTTTGGACATGGAATGTCAAGTGATCACGGAGTTTATTTGGCATCCCTTATTTGAGATTGAAGTGGGTTTCACAAAGGCGTGATCTTATTTTATCTTGAAGTCGGGGTTGGTTGGATGCATGTCTTTCAATGATAACTTGCTCGTACTTAAAATTTATGATTGGGACTTGGACTATCCAGTTATACCCGATGTAAGGAGTTACAATGAAGTTCTCACGGGTTATAGCTATCACTTCAAGGAGTCACATTGTAGTGCTCAGTGTCACACACTGATGCAGATGTAGATAGTCTCAAGAGGTGTTGTACTTGCTTTGGCTCTTAGTTGAGTATATAAGGGTACTTAGGGGTTTTCTTCTGCATCGTTCTTCAATCAACAACAGTGCAAGCTTAAGTAACAAATTTGGGGAATTCTTCGTCAGTTTCAAGTTTGGTAAATCGAGTTTACTTCACCAGGTGGTCACAGCAATAGCCGACAGAACATAAGGGTTGATAAAGATAGTCAGAGAGCGTTTCGGTAGCTGTTGATTCTCACAGGATACATTTGAGCCAAGTTTGTTCTTCTCAAAAGATTTCAAGTATATGTGCATAAAATGTGTTACTGATTCTGAGGTATCAAAACCAGCAAGGGGGAAGGAGACATACATCGAAATGCACAACGAGTACACGTGATGAACTTTATACTTCTTCTTAGTTGAAGTTATTCCGGGAAGACAAATGTCATGACCGCAGAGAAAATCAGTGTCTTAACTCGTGGCTTTTGGTGTATTATTCCAACTACGTGGGGGAAGAGATGTAAGAAACAGTTTTTGATAACTAAAGAAGTACACAATTGTATTACTTCGGGTTTTTGGGCTTCATACAATGAGACTGATTGCATCACTTCAACCACTTGAGGGAAGTGGTATCTGGATACTTTTGGTATGCATTACTTCAGACTTTAGTGGGAAGAAATGTGAGAAGAATTATTCAAGTGTGAGATGATACACTACTGATCTATTTGATGATCCCCCGAACGGTGAATCACGATGATTATTCTTAAAAGGAGCAGCAATATTTGATGTGGTTTGCTACGGTTTCCGCTGTACACTTACCTTATGTAAACTTGAAAGAGGGCTTTGAAACTGCTCAAAAGAAGATTGTCGGTTTTGGGGGAAGCTATCAAAGCTTCACAATTGAGAAGGCTCAAGTTCAGACGATTATTCAGGAGCCTCAAAAGCTTTGGTGGTGAAGGTTTAAGAGATGTTGACTACAGAATTCTACGACGTACAGAACGATATCCTTATTTCGGTATTCATGTCATCATCTTCTTAAACTGAATAATATAGTTTGTACATATCTTAAACCAAATTGTAAATAGAAAATTATAAATCCAGAAAAATGTAAATAGAAAATATTAAAACCAAGAAAAACCATAAAAATCAGAAAAATAGAAAATACCAAAAATAGTTGTTCTAGGCATGTCTTCTGTTTATCGATAACATTTACGGACCTAGAAATGTCATTCAATAATGACACGGGTCTTTAAATGAAGCTCGAGCAGAAGTTTAAAAGGTTTATCAAAACATGTCATTATGCTTGCTATTACTTTAGATAGCAACCCGCGCTTCAAAATGGGAAAAGCATGTCGCCAAAAAGACAATTGTTCCTCCAACTAGGTGATGTTCACCTGGGCATGGATTACTTTATATCCATGTTTCTTCGATCTGATGTACGTTTCAGTGCATCATTTCTTGTATAAGAAGAGAAGTCTTCTTTACACCACAAACTCCTTCTATTATATGATTCTTCAGGAGAGTTTTGGTGTTTCACAAGGTGGTAACTGGACTTAAATTTTCACAAATACTTCACACTCAATTGAATGACTACAACTCTTTAAATAGAAAACGGGTCATTAATTGAGGGGGAGAGTATTTGTTCAAATTTCTGACACCTTTTTAAGCATTGTGCAACATCAGCAGTGACACTCTCTCGTGGTTTAAGGGGGAGCATAGTATGCTCCAAAATCAGAATACATTTAAACCTGACCACATTTTCTCCTAAATTTTCTAAGCATATTTAAATCAATTGGGATCACAAATCTCAAATGGTTTGAAATTTTTGATCGGGGGAGAGAATGTGATTTAAATATGAAATTCTGATGAAAATGTGATTATTTGGTCTTAAATGTAAGCTCTCCCATATGTGCCAAACTCTTTCGTATAACGATGCACATATTGAGGGGGAGCAAATGGCACTACAGCAAAAAGGATGCGACATCTCATGTGACTCAGACCTTACCAATGAATTGACGAAACACAAACTGTCATTAATCGAAAGGACATATCCTGGCCGGGTAATAATTTCAAGCTAGTCTAACTAGTGATGTAAGCTTGTCTCGAAGAGTATATGTCTGAGTAGAGTGTACCATTTCGAGAAACTTTCTGTGAATTTGACCAGGCCGGGTAATAATTTCAAGCTAGTCTAACTAGTGATGTAAGCGTGTCTCGAATTGGTCATGTTCACTGAAGGTGGATCAATTCGAAAAGTGCAAGCTCTACCCAACATGTGCAAATTTTAAATTAAAACATATGAGCACATGTTAAGGGGGAGCATTTGAAAAATATAAAACTCTCAAAGTGTTAGAAAAATGTGTTTCATAATCATGAACACTTTGAGAGATTTTTCAAAGATTTGGTAAATGGCAACATAGGATAGTCATGAAGTTTTAAGGTAGCTAAGGTTAGGAAAACCGTCCTATGATCCACCAGAGCCAGAGGGATCTACCCAGGGACAATACCGAATAGTTAGTATTAGAAAGTCCTTAGGTATGATTATGAAAAAAGGAGTAATATGAGAAAGGAGAAAGAAGGGGTTGAAGAATTAAAAAGAAATGAAATGAGAAAGGGTGAAAAGAAATAGCCCTCCAATTATTCAACCTTAGGGCAAAAACCAGGTTCAATTCATATGCTATTGGTGGTTACTAATGTAACACCCCAACCCGATAAGGGTAGAAGTATTACATTATGGTGACATATCAAAGCAAACATAAGCATAAGACTTAAATAATACAAATTGAATTTCAAAGGTTACAAATGGAAATTTTGAAACTACAAGGTTACAATGAGAACAATAACAAAATACTAAGTTCTACAATTTGTAAACGTTCTAGTCATCTCTAATCCAGAATAGCTAGTAAGGTCTTCTAAGTCCAAAGTACTCTCCACTCATAACCCAGCTTCCAACTAAAACCTGCCGCAGGAAAAGAAATGCGGCTGAGCTTAAATAGCCCAGTGAACAGATATATATAACATAACATAATGGTAATTAAGCATAAGCAACGAAGGAATAAGAATACAAAATGAAAGTATAATTTTGAAAGTCATACGAATTTTTAAGAGAACTAAAAACCAGGAATGCATGAGAACTGAATAATAAATGAATCAAGAGAAAGAATGAAACAATGAAAAATTTCATATAAGGATGTGCCATAAGAACTCCATACATAATCCGTCAAATCATACTAAAGCATAACAAGTATACGAAGAAAGGGAGACCTCTAAGTACTAAAAGCTTGAGAAGGAGTGTAAGGCACACACCACCTGGTCACCATACATACACATACATAAACCTAGGATGCATCCATACGCTCCCTAACAAAATATTAATGCCAGTACTAGACTGGTCACGTATATATAAAGTTGGCCAATAGTCTACACAAAAATCATAACATAAGGGGGAACGCCGTAGATCTATCACACCTCTATGGGAGTGTCATGCCTAAGGTGCCATCAAAGACATGGTCATGGTACCTCCACAACTAGGTAAGCTCAGGCACAGATCTATCATAGCATACAACAATAACAAACTAGCATGGCAAGAGAAACAAGATAGTAACTCAAATAGCATGGCAAAACATAAGCATAGCATAGCAGAGACATTTAAAATAAATGTCAGAGTGAAACAATAAGATTAATAATCATACAATGAATGTCATGAGTCAAATGAGGGAATCATATCAGGCATAGGATCTCAAAGGTTCATAATCAAAGGTTCGAAATCAAATGGTTCATAGCAAGGTTCAATTTAAAGGTTTCCATCCAATGTTCATTTAAAGAAATCTTTTAATAATGGTTTTCATAAAAATGATCTTTAAAAACGGTTTTCATAAAGGTAGTCTTTAAAAGTAGTTTTCATAAAAGTTTAGTAAAATTTCATATAAAAGTGGTATCGCATCGTTCATAAACATCATTTAAAATTTAGTTTTTCTCAAAACATTTCCATAATAAAATTTAGAAAGGTTTTCACATCCAGTTACAAAATCAAATGAACCTTCTAAGCATCCAGTGATTCGAATACTTATGTCAAGTATCATACCATAGGAATCACAATGAACGAATGTCAAATGAATCATAATATCAACGAAGCATATCAAACGAATGGATCAAAGAACAGGGGATCATAGCAATGGCTTAAGGGAATCCTAATGAATCAAGATCAAGAAAATCATGAGGACGAAAGCACCCTTACTGAAAAAGGGTAGAATATCTGTACCTTAGACCGCAAGTGAAAACACAACTAGAAACGAAAAGATCGGAAGTAAACTCCATCTTCAGCGAATCTACACGAATTTATGATCGTCTGATTAATAACTTATTTTAAATCAGATTACTTATTTTAGTCGGCTCTTCCATTTTAAGTAATCTTCTATTTTAGGCAGGTTTCCCGAATTAGTAAGTTTCCATAATTAGTAGGTTTCCATATTTAGAAACATTAGTCATAAATATTCAAGTTTATCCCTTAATCAATTTGAGGTAGCAATGTGACTATATTAATAGTTTAAGGTTCATAACGTAGCTTTCATAAGTGTTAGGGTTCATTATGCAAATACAATAAGTTTAGGGATTATAGTGTCATTATGGTAAGATTAGGGTATGAAATGAAAATATCATAAAGTTACATAATCCCACAAGTTAAACCCTTTTAGTTTAGCAAAAGATAAGTTCAACCCTTAAGTTACACAAATAATCTTATTTTGCCCTTTTTACCTCTTCCTCAGCTTTTATTCATTTACGGGTCACAATTATACGAATTTCTCTACCACATCAGAACTCAAAGATAAATTCCACAAAATTTTACACAGGTACTTTCATGTCTTTAGAACTCACACGAATTTTTCCAGAATTTATTAATTAGTTTAACCCCACAAGAAAAATGCTTCAACTCAGACTACCCAGAAAACGTATCTGCTGCAGTACCCAAAAAGTATCCACTTGGTTTACCCACCAATACCTCCAGGAAAAAATACAAAAATATAGGATAATATAGTTAAGGCTTATTTAGTGCTTAATTCTAGTTAACAATTGTTCATAAGTACTTAATTCACTTAGCTAATCATCAGTCTTTAGATATCATAGCTTAATTTGGACTTAATTGGCTTAAATCTCAAAACAGTCCTATTAAGGGGGTGTTTGGGTTGAGCTTATTTTGGGTAAAAACTGGTTCTACTGTTCATGTGCAAAGTGTGGATCTTTGATCCAGCTTAAAATCAACCTAGATAAGTAGTTTATAGGTTAATTTGAGCTCACTTGGAAGATTTCATAGACATGAGTTTGATATTGTTGATTATAGATTAGAATCTGATCATCTTTGCTTATTATAAGGTTAAGTAGATTAAGTGCTGGTTTTTGGTATTTTTGAATCCCTTATAGCAGGTTAAGATTGGAATTCATTAGTTAGTTAGGTCTCATTAGGATTTGAAGGTTTTTTGATCACTTTTGCAAAACAGTCTGCACAGAACCATAAAAGGAGTCTGCATACCAAATTTGCTCAAACAGCCTTCTGTTTTTGAATTTTCACAAGTTCATTTTAAGCCCTATTTTTCTAAAATTTGGTACATTTACTTTTTGGTTGCTTATCTACTTATCCGATATTTTTTAGATTTTTTATATCAGCTTTTCAATAGCTTTTCATTAGTTTAAAAGTACATCAGTGGGCTGTTTTTAGGCCTGCATCAGTCCCCATTTTGCTTATTTGTTCCCAGTGCTTATCTGCTTATTTGAGACTGCTTAATTGTGTTTAGAATAGATTAGTGAGTATCTTTTTAGGACCTAAATAGCTTTTTCAGTTTGGCACAAGCTTATTCAAGCTTGTGCCCAAAAAACAGTTGAGCATTTTATTGTTTTCAAGTTCTTTTGTAAAGCTGATAAGCATATCAGCTTTTTCCTAGCTTATTTTCTTGTTTTAAAATTATTTCCTTTTTTAAAGTTGCTTATTTTTAAGTTATTTAAAAGTTTCAAAAATAAAAAAATAAAAAGGGGAAGTGGAAGTCCAGGGGAACCACCCGGGCTCGAACCCTGTGGACCTCAACACCTCAACCCTTCTAACACCACCACACGCTACCATCTGCCCTTGGGACTTCTCTAGTGAGAATCTCCCAAATTTTATTCTTAACCAAGCTTTCTCAGTTTTGCTTATTTGATCCTTTTAGCTTAATAACTGCTTATCCGATTAAGCAGTTATCTCCATCTTATTTTTCCTAGGATTAGTTCTTCATCAAACACTTTTCTCTAAATTTTCAGAATTTTCCATTTTCATTTAGTATTTTTTATATATTTTTCTTTTCTAAATAGTTTTTAATTCATAATAAAAAATATAAAAGTCAAAAAAATATAATTCTTTTTTCTAAAAATTTTCTTTTATCATTTAGGACTTAGGAAAAATAGATTTGCACCCGTAGAGTTAATATTTCACGATTTCACTTTTCTAGGGCTCGGGATTTCCCGGTTTAGGTTCGTTTTCAGTTTTCCTTTACATTTTTAGTTACGTATGCTTTAGATAATCATTTCCCTTGCTTATTATATTGTTTTTAGTTTATGTTTACTTATTTTAGTTTAAAAATCCAAAATATCTCTTATTTCACTATTCACGACACGTTTCACGAACTCGAATTCACAAAATTCCATTCATTCCTTCGTTGGGAAAATGACTCGGGTTTACATAATTTCCTGTGTAATCATTGGGAAATATTTACATATTGATTTCAAACCAATCATATATCGAAGTGCCTATCTATAAAAAGCAAGGTTGCAAAAATCGCGAATCGGTAGTCGGGCGGTCGACCACCTTGTAGCTTGTAATCGGTCTAGGCGGGATTAATCGGTGATTAATCGGATTGGCATTACTGACAAATTTTAGTTATTTCCGACAAGTTTTGTTTATTTTCGGTGAGTTTTAGGTATTTCCGGCAAGGAATTTTCTAAACAACAACTTGTAATAGACTTAAACAGTTACTATAAGTGATCAAAATAAGTTTACAGTGAGTTTTGGGTACTTCCAGCAAGATTTATAGGTTTCCGGCAAGTTTGACCACCATTGACCGCCGTTGATCGCCGTTGACCATGGTTGACCTATTTGTTTGACCCAGTTACATAAATCGGCAAGATCAGTGGCCTTGTAGCACCTAATCGGCGATTAATCGGCCTTGTAGACCTTTTTTTGCAACACTGATAAAAAGATAATTAAATGCTCATCGTAACGGTATATTTTTTTTTTTCCTTTAACGATTAACGGTTTGAAAGATATTAATATTTGAAAAAAAAATGATGAAAGTGAGTTTTTTAAATTGTCATCCATTAGATCAAATAAATATGGAAGGTGGAGATTAATCCCTTAGTATGTAAAAAACGTTTGGTCCTCAAATAATCTTAAATCACATTATAAAGCATTAAATCATTTGGTACTTTCCCAAAATGAAAGTCTTAAAATATTAAGACTACACACTTACTTATTATGGCAAATTTTAATAACTATAGCTATAATAGCATTGGTTACGACTCGTTAAAGCACTTTTGGTAGACATGTTTTTGGCAAAAATTTTAAAATCTACATTTTGGCACACATATTAATCATGTAGTTAGGCGTGTTGTATGCATAAAAGTTAAGCCTATGTAACATTTTCATAAATCCTGTGATAGTATACCAAGAACCAAGGTTGTTATGACTGGGATCCTACATAAAATTGTTATTTTTCATTACCAGATGATCGAATGATCAGATCAAGATTGAAAATGTGACTAATTTTTTTTTTCTATTATGAGTTATACATTTTTAGAGAGTATATAATATCAACCCAACTATATGCGACTGTTTAATGAAAATTAAACTCAAACACTATTTATACTATCTATAAACCAAAATTGATCAAAGTTAAAAGTGAACAGTCAAGAAAATGAAATGTGAAAAAATTTAAAAATGAAATGTTGAAACAATTTGTTGGTCCGGTTTGACTTGAGCAACTCATGAATCGGCAAGATATACATAAACGCGTGGCGTTTGGAC